>CANTFL010000564.1:0-14407 GCA_947650285.1 Hyaloperonospora brassicae
CATAGGGCCATATGGCTCTACCTGACATGAAGCGGAAGCAGCGACTTCGCTTGTAAAGTGAGGTTGCCCAGAGAGTCGTCTCTGTATCGACACCGTCGAGTGTAATGTTTTGTAATCAAGGTATATTACGGTATGATGACGATCGACAATATACGCGCTTAAGTTGTGCTACAAGGCTTGCTCAGCAAATTTAATAGGGTAAGCGTGGGTTTGAAGTGTTCCAAGCCAAATGTTGTTGCTCGTGGTGAGTGAGTGACAAGGTGAGGTGTTCTTAGGTACGCGTACGACCTGCTACATCCTGTCACCCGGCAAGAAATTTACCGTGGCGACCGCTACGTTATTAACTAGGTACCACTAGGTGTCGCATATAGCAGAGTGCCTGCGCGCAGCCTCCTGTCTCGAGATGATCAGGCTCCTCGTTGTGCGTACGGGTCCCTGTATGACGCATTGGTCGGTCTGAGAGGTCTCCGACCAATGATTGACATCAGAACTAAGGAATATAATAGCTTCATGGACCAGACTTGGGGCACAAGTAGCGTGCGCTTGAACCGAATCTCCTGTGTTCATACCGATATTCGCCAGTCAATCCGCCATTTTGTTGTAGGTGCGATAATGATGTCCTCAGCTGGAGACATCAATATCGTTAGCTATGGCGCTTGCCTCTGTGCATTACCGCACCTAGTAATGCTTGCGTGGACGGTGTTGTAACGAGGTAGCCCGTTACATGAAACTGTCATTAAGAATAAAATGGCAATAAAGAGTATTACGTTGAATATTCTTTTAACAATATCACGAAGCACAGTGATCTTGTTGGGACGACCGAAGGGTCTACTCATTGGTTGATATTGTGACTATATCAACCCACCAATCGCTGCGAGACGCGTGCAATGGGTGGTGAGTAGACGTGATAATACATTTAGTTATAAATGTATAATTAAGTCGAGACAAACAGAGAAACAAGAGTTGTAGGACTTAATCGCATTAGATAACAGTTTTACTTTTTCCTACAACTAGAGTCTTTAACTTAGTCGCTTACATTTCTCTGTATTATTGTAATACACAGCAAGGCACAAACCTTCACTGTTGTCAGTGAAAGTTAATTCCGTACTGCCAGACCAGTACGTGATTGTCGGTGCCCCGTTACAGATGTCGTGTTCGGAGTTGCGAAAACACAATTGCACTGTCTCCAATGACATGCAGGGGTGAGCAGTCAATTGTCTTTGCTTGCCGAAGACCGTGTACGAGCCCTCCCCGTACTCAGCGATATTGTTAGTGGTCTCGCATGGCCATATGACTTGTTCATATGCACAAAACGCATGCGGCGTGCTTCAAAACGTGGAGTCGGACAATAACAGATCCAGCCCCGGTTGTCCCATCAGAACAACAAGATACCTTCGAGCGTCGCCGGGGGCCTGCATAGTGAGGCCACCTCTGCTTACAGGTTGCGCTGATCCGCGAGGGTCCAGATCGATGACCATTGATTTCTACCGATTTATCCGAAGACCATAAACGTGAGCGCGATTATCGAGAATTTAGAAACCGGCATCATCGCAGACCAAACGCGATGGTAGACACCAGTTTAATCGGCATATCCCAAAACTTTGAGCTCAGTTGTCCTCCAGCCAGATGTAATGGGTAGACCCCGAATGTCCTCCCGCGCTTGAAGCATTCGATAGACACTATAAACACCGAATAAAGAGAAGTGGCGCAAGGGAACATCCTTGCCGTATTCGACAAGTAACGTCACGTCGATGAGAGTGATATCAATAGACGATAAAGCGACACGTCGTGTTGCGGTGTAATGATGCCACGACTGAGACGAAAAAATCCAAGTCATGTCAGCGCGGGAAGTACATGTAGACGTTGCAACGTGTCGTACGTCTTTGCCAAATAAAGAAGCATAATATTGGCTCTATGAAGATAGATTTCTCCATTCCCAGCTTTGCGTACTGCCGCAAAAATGGCAAAAGCTGTGTGAGTTGAACGCTTCGGAACAAAACCAAGTTGAGCCGGCAGGACAAGATGCTACATCAACGGTCGCTCCAAGGAAGAAAGAATTATGGAAAATAGATTGTAGTCGCTGTTGAAAAGAGCGGTCGTGCGATGATCACGCGGCAAGGCGGAGGCAGAAGATTTCTTCCAACACTGAAGATTCGCCTCACCAAACGACGCTGAGAACACGCGGAATATGATCCATCTGGTGAAAAAGCAGCGAGAACAAGACCGAACGCGTCTCCGTAATCTTGGTAAAATGTGTTGTTGATTTCATCCGTCCAATGGCTATACCACGTTATAGCCTCTTCAAAGCTGTTCTCACATCATCAGGAGAAATGTTCGATGTCTCAGTGGAGTCATCAACCTGGTCCGGAGCGGTGTCCCGGGAAAGTAACGCAGCGGTAGCTTCGGAACAGGCAAAAGAATGAGTTATAATACGCTTCCAGCCGTCGGTCATTTCATCAGCCAATTCCTGGGAACGATGAGGCCTGGATGTTGTTTTTCCTCCCAGAGACACGATGGTGTTGTTCTAGAACTTAGTCGAAACTCGGGTGTAAAATCGGCGGGACTTATATTTAGGCGTGTACGTGTGCTGATCGGGAAGGCGTTCTTTCTGGAACGTTGCCATAAGTAGCGACACTCTGCCAAATTTCGCCAAAGTTCTGCCAGAGTATCGAGCGTGCTAGGCTGGTCGCAACTTTCATGATAGTCCGAAGGTGATGTATCAGGGGTACGCGCCACTAGGAGATCAGCACCCGATCGAACGTAGAGACCACTAAGTCGCTGCCGACAGCATTCTGTCAGACCTGAGCGCGTCGTTTTGGTAGTCGCCAAAAGAACTTTGCGAAGCCTTATCTTCCAGTCGTTCCACCAGTCGGCCAATCTACGGGCTGCGATATAGTCCGACGTCGGAACTAAAATAATCGTGTCAGCTTTAAGCTAGGGCTGCGCAACGGCCGCAATGATAGCTTTGCCCGCGGAAGCTTGTGCACTACGCGAAACAGGATACACGCGCTTCAGCGTTCGGACACGGACAACTTGACTTGGCACGCCGACCCTGATCCTGATGCTATTGTGGTCGGCAGCACGACCAGGTAACAACATAGCAACGTCTTGAATCCAATCAGCATACCGAGAACTTACATACCACCTATTCAGTCGTGAACTTGCCGACACTACCGCCTGGCGGAGTGTAGAAATAAGTGTGAGCCGCCTCCAGAAATGCCGGTACAGCTCTCTCTTCACCGGTGATCGCCGATGTCATCATCACGAACATCACTGAGCTGCGCTCGACCGAGAAGCCGGCACAACGACAAAGAATCGTGACGTCCAGGATGCGATATATAGGAACGGTTTATTTTGGCTCAAAAGTACAGATAAAAATCCCCACCAACAAACTTGTGTCATTCGTATTCCTGAAGAAGAAGTGGAAGGCTCTCGAACATCGAGCTCCCGTTCAGTATTGACACTTGCTGCATAAACGTTGACAACGAGAACTCTTTCGCCCAGGAGGGTGATCTGAACAGCCAGTCCTGTGAGGCGTCCAATTCGCCTCAGACCACGGAAAAATTTCCGTGACCGATCAATAGGGGTTCAGCAACATTGTCACTTCGTCTCTATAGTGCTCGGACTCAGTACACAACGAGCGTATACGCTTGTGCACGGAACCTCAGAAGGAGTCGTATCTATTTTCCATTGCAATAGCCTCACCAATTGTGACTCGCGTTCCCTGTAGAACACCATATCGAAGGGTCCCCTGGATTCGCTCTGCCGAAAGTGACTAAACCAATATGAGCAGGGTTCCGGATGCTTTATGAATCCCGCATCATTCTGCGACTGGAGACCGATGCTGTTGTTGCGCGGCTGACGAGACTCCATCGACAGAAGTGTACG
This sequence comes from Hyaloperonospora brassicae, assembly GCA_947650285.1. Taxonomy (NCBI): domain Eukaryota; phylum Oomycota; class Peronosporomycetes; order Peronosporales; family Peronosporaceae; genus Hyaloperonospora; species Hyaloperonospora brassicae. The sequence goes on from CANTFL010000564.1 coordinate 3,889, forward strand.
ATGAACCCGGGGTCATGGTCCGTGTTGTTGCACCCCCTAGATCATCCGAGACGCCCTCATCACACAGCGTTTAGCGCTTGACCTTATCGCCCGCGATGGTCGGCCGCTGGCTGCCAGTTGGCAGGTTTGCAGAGAATTCTGACGGCCGCCGCTCGCACCTCTTTGGAGAAGTCTTATATCACAGCCTTGATTTGCGGCATGCCCACGTCAGTCTCCATCTCTATGGGTGCTAGCTTTAGTAGCAAAACGCATAGAACATTGAGGACTCCCCATTGATTTAAGTCAGCAAGCGGTTCAGCGACAGTCGCGCACAACAAATCAGGCTGTAGTTTGTTAAATCGTCTCCACCATTAAATATTGTCCGTTGGCCGACATCGTATTTGACCGGTTTGCCCATCTGCCGTGGCGGCCCAACCCGTAAACGGATAACAAGTGTTACCATGGCGTGTGTAGTAGGGAGCCGGATCACAGCCATTTGTAATTCAGTGTTGATGGCATGTCCAAAGTAAAGAAGGGTTTCACCCGTCGTTCAGGCGAGATAAACAATTAGATAAGGGAGACCAGACACGAGTCTCACCATATCGAAGACACACGCGTGTATCCACGCCATTTGTCTCCGTGGTCCGACTGACATGGTAATTTGTAGTGGTACAACTGCTTTGTGCTGGCTGACCCATTTGCGAATCGCAGCCGTATTTACTGAAATTTGTTTCGTACTATTTAGTACATCAGCAGCCGCTACCGCAGAAGATGTGGTGTGCAGCATTCTGCGCACTCTAGTTGCGCGTAAAGTCTGGTCGTGGGGATCGGGAGCGCGAACGTGTGCCATCAGGGACCGGACCGCTACCGCCGAACGAGATCGCCCATGCGAGCGTCAGGAAGTTTAGTCGATTTAGAAGCTCCCGTTTCGGGGTCTCTGAGTACTCCAGACAAGGCCTCGGGCTCTTCCTCTATCGCCTTGGCCAGGTCCGTAAAATGAGTACACTAGCGGCGCAGCGAGGCGTAGTCACATCCCTTTCATCCAGATCATGTAGGCACATGGTGGCGCCGAACTCAACCGTTTTCTTCGCCGTCTCGACGTCAGGTTTCTGTGACTGCTGGTCTTTTGACCCCTGGAGCCCCATCGGTGGCAGGTCCGACATTCCCGGTGAATGAGATTCCGCTGCGAACGGCATCGTGCGAGGTGGTATTTCTGGCGGCCCACCTATGATACCCCGTTTGCGGCGAGTGAAAGAGTCCAGCAAGCGTTGGGTCATGGACCGGCACCGCTCTCTGCTTCTTTCCGCCAGCGCAGCAGACTACCCGTGGGACGATGCATCCTCTCGCAGGGCGTAGATTTTGGTCACGCGCTTCTTTTTTGGCGTAATCTATGCCAACCGGCGGGTAAGAGTATACGTGTTTTCGCTATGGTCGTTGCATCCAGGTTCGCTCGGTTCGCCACATCACCTGCGGTACGGTATTCGTACCTTCAACCACAGCAATCTCTTCACTTTCCTCGTCGAGCGAAGAAAGGTCCCCATTACCCTGGGTCTCACTGAGCAATACCTTCTTCGAGTGCCTGAGCATGATCCTCAAAGTGGTACAATTCTCTTGTTGTCTGCCTCGCGCTGCTTCTCTGTGGCTGCGCAAGTAAGGTCATCGGCCTCTTTTTGTGCGGCCGCTACCTGTTATCGGGCCAATCTAAGTGCTGTCTTCTTCAATGCCTTAGTAATAAGATACGAGTTGCCACCCCCGGGGCAGGAATTGAAACTGCGGCAGCAACCTCATGATCTCCACGCAGTAACTGGTACAGTTCACGAATCGCCTATGCGCGCTGATTGGTCATCTTGATGGGAGCAGAAGGAGTTGGCGCAGATTGGGCCGTTTTCGAAATTCCATCGAGACGACCCGTGGACTAAGGAGGGATTGGTGGGTTCTTGGCTCCTGTGCCAATGGTCCTATCATAGAGATGGTATGGGCAGTATCCGTCGACTTCGAAGGAGGCGACTTTCTTGAGCCTTCAACTTTGGTGGACTGCGGATGCTTGGATGGTTTCACAGCAGGCTCCGTCGCTGCGCTAGACGGAGAAACCAAGGGACGCACATCCCCATTTTTCTTAGTCGCGCCAGGACCAAACCACTTGTTCGTCCACGAACTACCGACGCTAGTAGCGCCGCCACGAGCTGCCTGGACTCCCGCGAGAGGAGATGCGGTGGTATCGCCCAATTGAGCAGTACGAGGAGGTGCCTGCGAGATCCTACTCAGCAGAGGAGCCTTTTCACCATCCGCTTTCAACTTCTTTGCGGTCGCCACCAAAGTGTACGCCATTCCAGAGACACGCTGCAGACGATTGGCAACATCCAAATGGTTAAAATTCAACCCACTGACTTAAGGCGGAGCGATGGGCACACCGGTGAACTCTCGGTGATGCTGAATACGAAAAGGTCCTTTGCTTCCGCCTCACTTGGAAAGTGAGTGAAAAGGCAAGTAGCAGGTGAAACAGGAAACGCGCTGAAAGCGCCGATAATAGTGGAGGAAGATCTCGGAGTTTGATGTTGCGACGTGCGTATCCAGCTTGAGTTGTTTGGGACACGATACCGTATCGGAAATCGCCACGAAGAAATTCCAATACATAAACCTCCGAACCGTGTGAGCATCCACGAGTCACGGATGTCACCGCACAGGAAACAATGGACTCCAAAATGGCTTGAATTAAGTTGACCGCCACTCCATTGACTAAAACCCGGACTTGATAGGGCATTTGGTGTCGCCGGGTGACGTAGCTGGTAGCAATGGAGCGGTGATGTCGTCGCGCTCTATGGTAGCCGGACACACCATCTGAAGGCGCTTACGGCGAAACAGAATCGGCTTGGCATAACATCTCGCAGCAGCTGCTTGATCCGGCACAATGAAAGTCAGATGCCTCGTGTCGGCCTCGTAACTCGTCTGCTTGGCACCCTTGACCAGTTCCCGATTCATGACACCGGTTTCCGTCACCCGTCTTTTTGTTTTATAGTTGGAGATGCCGGGTCTTCTCCGCGATGAACTGAGGCAGATTCACATACGAAGTAATAATCGCAATAACCTTGCCTTCGAGGTACGCTTCGAGCAAATCAAGCATCACTACCCTTGTAGCCCGCGGGTGGGTACAGACCAATAACCTAGGCGGAGACGGCAGCACGATGCTTCCCATGACCCATGCCGCTATAGCCTCCTCTATAAGCGAAATCATTGGACGCAGATCATTGTCCGCCTAGACACGCCTTGGTGGCTGCGCGGAGCAGGACCGCCCTGCGATCCTGAAGAGCACCGGTCCCCGCTACACCGTTGGCGGGGAAATGGGGGCAACATTGACCGGAGTAGCTTGATGAAAGTCGGCAATGTCAGGTCGGCGAATTCCGTCCGATTCCGGTCGGCAACATTCGTCGAGATCCTGCCTGAGTACCTCGTCGAGTCCCGGACGGTGACAACCGCCGTATTCCGATTGGCTGATATCGTCAAAAACGTGGTGCTTGACGAGTCCACTGACCGCAAGAGTGTACGAAAGCCGTCCGGCTGTCGCCTTAGGTTCGACGGCCGGACCCTCTGGTCCGTGCCCTTCGTTACCGGCACCCGGACGAATGGGTGAAGACTAATCTCTACCTCCATTCGACCCCGGTTTCATGGAGATTCCTAGTGTAGAGTGCCCCGACAAGTGCGCACCGCGCCTACCAAACGGGGGATCAGCAGAACTATGCATGGCTCTGCCGTCGGCAGCGCGTGTCAGGTGGTAGCACCCTTCCTCGTGCCACGATGATGCGTCTGCGTACTAAGTCGCAAATCTGGAAGTGACCGCCGCCATTGTCACCACTGTGGTGAAGTCAATATCACAAAATTACTTTAGTGAGTGTCGATCTTCCACTTTCCCAGACTTGACTAATCACGGAGGGGGTATTCCTATTCGTGACTTGTTGTATAAACTTGTGCTCACCTTGTGTACCCGTCGGTTGGGCTGGTTTGAGCTCTTCGTAACGGACTTGGGAGATGTCGATCTCGCTGAGAGGTTGGGCTGAGAGTTTCTTCCGGCGTGGAAATCTTCACACCGCGAACAGGGTTCTGTGATCTTGATTTTGAGGCGCGGCGATCTCAATCTGGAAGCCTCGCGATCGCGATCTTGAATCACACCGATCTCAATTTATTCTCGTGGTCGGGGTCTTTGCTGTGCGGAAATCTCCACTCAGCAAATAGTAGTCCTGCGTCGATCTTGCCTTGGTTATCGTCCGATCTGGTCTTGGGATCGGCCGATCTCGCTGGAAGTGCGCAATTTGAGCAGATCGGTGTCTTGATTCGCCCAATTGAAACACGCCGATATGTCCAGTAGATCGCTTCGATCTTGCTCGGTCTTGTCTTAAACTCCTTGTCCAGATCTTCTGACCACTGGGGCCGCCTTGCTATCTTGTAACCAAAATCCTTTTCCTTTGTTGTTGTTTGCTGCTACCCTATCAGTTGAGTTGAGTGTGAGTACTTGATCGATCCGGGCCAGATATCCCGAGATCGCTCTTCTAGATCTTGGCCAACAATCCAAGATCGGTCTTCTGTGTCCTTGTAACACACGCGCCTTGACCCGCCGGGGAAGCCAAATCAATCTTGCCCGGAGAAGAGGGGAGGAGAACGTGCGTCGTGAGCAGAAGAAGTAGAGTTCAAGTCTGTTTATTAACCAACCAAATAAATATCCAACCTAATATTAAGCCTATTCCCAACCGTAGGTCACTCTCCAAGTCGATATCACCTTTAAGCTTGACCGCCCCCTTGAACACGTGTCGAAATTTCGTGACCTGTAATCCAAAGATAGCGCCAATACTCCCTATATCGTATCTAGACACCAAAAAGGCACCAATTTTGAAATTCGGTACCAAATACCCTATTTTGGTACTGAAAAGTCCAAAATAGTACTTAAAGGCCGAATGTGTCTAGATCCATTTTGCGGCGTCAATATAAACGGCTTCCACTGGCTCTTTCGATCTAAACTTTTGGGACATCACTCATGGACCTTCATCAAGCATGTTTATTACAATTCAATAGCTCCATCACCGATATATCCATAGTCAGCAGGGAACATTACCGATCTGATGTCCAATTCGAGATTGTTGAGGACCGACACAGTACAATCCGGCCATATATGTTCTTCCGTCCATTGAGCGTACTCCGATACCATCCTCACGGGTTCGGATGCTCAATGATACCATCCGTAGTTCTTACAACGGTCCCACGGACTCCCACAAACATCCACACTTCCAGATCGGGCCAAAATTAATCTAAATCAGTACTCCCTTCGGGAGACCGGTAAAGAGTGTCACCGATCTGATGGATTTCAGCACCTTTGTCATAGAGTCAACCCACATCGCCTGGTCCCCGATGCACCTTTCCCAGAGTAATTCTGCTTCGGATCGGTTGTTCGATGCAATCCAGTCCCTTGTTTCAGATCGCACCGTTAAAATCATTCCTTGTCCCAGATCGTAGAGTGGAAATCATCCCTTTCCGCGCCCCGTCTGAGATCGTTCCATACATAACAGTTGGATCAGATCGTCTTTCTCCGTTGGGATCGCCTCCCATCCCTTATTGGATCGCCAGGTCCCATAGTCTCATTTTCAACCAGTAAGTAAAACCTTATACTGGGTGGTCACCGATCCACGTCCTATCATTTGATTAGTAACTTTACCACACCAGCGCCCTCTTTATTTTCGTCACCACCCTCTTTGTCGTCGCCGCCTTTTTCGTCAGCCTCATAACTTGGAGTGTCCAAAGCTTTTTGGTCGCCAGTAATGTCCTGAATCATCTCACTCCAGGAATCTTCAGCCGAAGTCCCGCTCTGGATCGCACTGACTAGCAGAATCGCGAAAGCCAGCATAGCCGCACGAACCGATACCATGTTGCCGTCGTTTGTTGGCGCCTTGTGATGTGATGAAGGCACTTGTCTGTTGCAGCTTAGATTGTTTTATGAAACTGGAATGCTGGAGGGAGGATGGCGTGTGCAGAATCACGTGGGCAGCAGTATCGGGTGAAATGTTGGTGACGGTCTGCTAAAGCAGAATCGTTGCTGTGTCGCACGTTGGACCATCGTATTTACGATCCAAAGGTTTGTTTGTCCAGCAGTTTCTCGCGTTGTTAACTGAATTTCACATATGTGATTCTTCATCTTGTTGGTCGGTGTGTTGTGTTCAAAAATCCGTAGGCAAACCCGCCGAGCTCGATTTTGCAACGCAGCAACAACACGACAGACGGAGCGTGGTGTTCAAATTGTGAGACCTTTGATCAAGCGAGCGACGAGACCGAACATACGTACCATGTACCTCGAAGGCATATATATCGTACCTGAACTTGTAAGCTTTTTCGGCAGGTTCGTAGCACGCGACGATATTGAGACACATGCTCATATCGGCAAAACATTCGCTCTCAAGTCCACCTCATGCTGACCAAATAGCTGAACCGACCTGCAGCAAGCGTCGACTCGTTTGTCAAGACGGGACAGCGAGAAAAACTATAGATGGGATGTAAAGGACTGGATAGTCGTATTGTCAACTGTCGGATGTACATCCGCTTAAGACGACATTGTCGACACCTCAAAAACAACTGCCGTTAGGTTATGTAAGGTTCTCGAAGCTATCATCGACCCAGGGGTTGGTGCACGCAACGCGAACCAGGCACACGTACGATTTATGCGTCGACTACTTCTTTATACGGCACCAAGAATCGTGTCGTGAATGTGAGAGGTGACGCAACTGATCAAAACAGACTGCTAGAGACTGCCCGTTTTTACAGTTACTGATGCTTACTGTAGAAACGCACTTTGTTGTTCAAGGGCTCGACTCCGTTTATAAAAAAAATTCGTCGTATGGCCCAAACATGCGATACGACGAATTTTTTTCGAGAGGCTGACGTGCCAATGTGGCCGTCTGTCGTTTTTGAGGTGTCTGGTGTTTCCAAAGCCGATATGACAACGCCTATGCTCGATCAATTTCGATCAATTTAGGTCGCGAGTACATTTGGCGACGCCCCTGGGATTGTCGAACTACACTGCTCTTGCACGGCGTCAGACGCGAACCTTTGTTTGTTTTTAGCGGCCGCTCTAGCGGTCTATTCATCCAGAGCGCGCTGTCGCCAAAGCGATGATGCGCGCCGTGGGGTATAACATCCTATATTGCCGCTGCGCGGCCCGTACGAGTGACATTTGGACCACCGAAGCGGTGGCGCGTGGCGTGAAGACGCCACCGGTCATAACATATTTGCTGGTCTACCGTCCGCACAACCAGTGGCTGCGCAAGCGCCGTCTCCGGGGCATGACTCCAGCCACTTTAGCTCTTGCAAGAGAACATCCTTATTGAGGCGATGTGCCCGTAATTAGGGTAAGACTTGGAATGAGATTACCTTATGTGCCAACGTTTTTGACATGCGTTGGAACTAATTTGCGACGTTTCGTTGATCCTAGAAGTTTAGAAGTCGCGGAGAGGCTGGCATTAAGTGAATTACTGGACTCAGCGCTTGTGCAGCATGTAGGATTGGTGATTCAAATCCTCAGTGAGGTTACCTATGCATGTTTTGACACGTGGGTCTCTTCTGCCGTCCATCGGTTTGAAGCACGTGGATAGACGTACTAGAACCAAGCAGATTGCCAGAAATTTCTGTCTCCATAGGGAATGAGCTGACCGGGCTGCATCTTGCACGACAGATGGCACATGGATAGGCGGCATACGTGCGGGCGTTGTCGGAGGAGACGAAGACCCTCAGCAGTCAGAATTCTGTAGGACGTCCACGCACCACGGCTGTAACCGCAGCTCCGCGGTACAATGACAATACGACGATTACAGAAAATAGACAAACACCCATAGGCATTGACGCCCTACATGCAGCTCTTCCCATGTGGACGATTGGGGCCAATCGCTCGAGGAAGTAAGGGTGGCACCAGAGCTTTGCTTCAGCATTGGAATATGTTGAGGCATCGCATGCTCGTTGGTTTCTGCGCGTGCATACGTGCTTGGAATAAAAGGAGAGCCACGTCCAGTATGTTGCAAACGAGCGCGAGCCACAAAGAGTGTTGGTGTACGGTCGTGATATTCGGAATGTGCTTTCTGTCGCTTCGTAGCTCACACATGAAGCGCAGCGATGCCAGCAGTCTATCCCATGTGAACACAATACGCACCACCTCGACATTACTTGTCAAGCGGTCAGTAGTTTCGCATTCATGCTATCCCACCAGCCGAATGCAACCGTCAGAAACCCAGAATGCTTGTGGACGTACGCATCGTACAAGCCGAGCGGCAGGCAGCAAAATTGCCTGCTTCCCTGCATACGCAGACGACACAAGCATTCCAAATCAACCTCACGAAAAGTATCCCTACTGCCCACCAAGTCCCGTTTCTGAAAAAATAGCATTCCCGCAGTCACCTGGTGGTTCCACATCCTCCCTTGACTCGACATCTCCTGCCACGGACACCTATTCTAACAACGGCCGCAATGGCTGACTTATCTTGGTCTCTGACAACCCTCCCTTCTAGCATAAACCTACAATAGTCTTGGCGCTACAAAGCAAGCTTTTTACGTCCATACATGAGAGTATGACTTCGCCAGTGCTGGAAAAAAGTTGACGGGATGGTGTTTTCGACGCTCTATCCGGAATGTGTGAACACGCTGTGCTCGAGCAGGAGAACGTCGTATCCGACCGTGTGAGGACTTCTCCAAAACGTAGGTCAACTCATGGAATCGGCTATCCTCATAAGTTCGTCCCACGCTCTTGGAGAACGACAGTTGGACCACACTCGTCATACGTGTCTAGAAAGATCATTTGTGCTGGAGCAGAACAAGACAATGGGGACAACTGTTCCCTCTTACGACCGCAGAGAAGAACAGTAGTCAAGGGGAAGATTCTACAGCTCACAGCATCGGTGAAACTGGGGCTGCGGCTGAAGAATCCGTCTGGGACGTCATTCTTGTCACCAGGATGGACGTCAATAATGCAACAGAATGGGCGGGCAGAGATTGCTGCAGGGATTGAGCCCAAAGGCAACTTGATGGATAAGTTGATATGCATGACGGTTATTGTAGCCTTCATGCTCGACGAACTCAAAGGTGTTGCACGCCCTGTTGAGCTCAACGGTGTCAGTGATGATGTGTGCTCCGAGATGCTGCAGCAGGCATGGCAGAATCCTCCTCCTTGATGACATTCCTACAAAAAGATCCATAATCTTTTGCAGTTCTCATTTGCATGCACTTCCTTGGTGCACAAGTGGCCTAGAACCCAAACGATTTCATCGTATTGTGCGCTACTCGTCGTCGACGATGCTCCTTTCGCTTGTGCAGATAGAGCATGCTTCCAGGATGGCACCAATGCGTCGTGGAGTTGTGACATATACAAGTTCGACTAAAGAAAAGAAACATGTCGTTTAACGGCGTTGCGGTAATGCATTTGCTCGAAAAAGGGACGTGGTGGGCATACTCTCTGCTTTCTTAAGAGAGCCCTCTTGTTTGATTGACCCCCTTATCTGCCATATGTAAAATGGAGAACGTTTCACTTCGTGAAGCTTAGTCAGAATATAATTGATTTGCAAAAGAACAATTAATTAATGGCCGTTGACAACATATAAAAATCTCTTTCATCGAATTGTATGTGGTGGACACCATCACATCAAAAGTAACAGACAATACTACAAATTTTAACGCTACGGTCATATTTCGCAAATAGTCCAGGGCGAAGTTCGAGAATATGTATCTTCTTATTACATCAAAGAGGTAATCGATAGCTGATATATTATACGAGACTTTTTACCTATGCCAATTACTATCCATCCCGCTTTTTTAGCTGGTGGAGATGAAATAAGTATATAAGGCGGTGTTTGGATGCACGAGGTAATCCGAATTGGCAAGATTAGATACGAGCGGCTCAATAGAGTTTATTTGGTATATGCTGAACGTGACCAAAAGTAGTAATAGCACGCGCGGGTCTTACCTAAGCGCTTTTTCAGCTCAAATTGCTGCTACATGTCACCAATTATTTTTTGCCAACATCCGACTCGACTTCTTCACAAATCCTATACACCGTCGTCGAATGTACGGGGTCCGACTAAAGGATGATCGCGGCGGGCAAAAGTTTCCGGTTGCCTGGGCGGTCTTCATAACGTCATTGCACGGTCTATATGCGACACCCTTCGGACTACCGAGTAGCGTGTCAATTTCTCTTTTTACACAACAAGACCCGTTCTCCGTGCAGGTAAGTTCCCTCGCCAACCTCATTCACAAGAGAAAAAGACCAGCCATTTGTTTTATCATATCCAGCTACAGCTAATGTGGTGGTATTGGATCTATATCTGTTGATTGGTATGTATCGATAGATAGTGCCTATACGACCTAAATCTTCCATCGTCTACCGGACTTATTAAACGAAGGTGAGGCTGCCACTATCAATCTTGATTCATGTTTGCAGTTTTCGAGTGAAAAAGGTTGGCCGCTAGTATGAATCAGTACACATGTCACAGCGAGAAACACTCTGTGTGCACCCGTACTCTCTTGG